>OX457051.1:8839618-8846758 GCA_949752735.1 Lumbricus terrestris | reverse complement strand
TTCGGTAAGTTTTGTACAACGTCTGGTCCAACATTTTACACCATACTTGAAGTCCAAAACATAATGCACAGATCTATTTAATTATATGTCTATGATTGTCTTTGTCCAGTCATTGAATTTGTCTTGGGGCGAGTGTAGAAAAATTACATAAGTTGCATAAAGAATGATTTAATTTGACATAGACGAAGCTATCTTCCACACACGTCGCCTTGGAGCCGAAGGGTTGCAGGTTCGAATCCACCTCAAGTCGCCACGTATACAGGGACCTTGGGCAAGACCTTTACTCGCAATTGCTCAGCGCTTCGGCGTGAAAATCCGATGCAGTGTCCGCTCTGTAGTCGGGAGCGCCTCTGAGTAGCGAGAGCTTGAAGGGGCGCTATAACAAGTGGACATAGAAACAAACAAAATTAAGACAAATAATGTTGTTCCGATGTCTTGAAATAGGCGCAACTCGCATCATCTGACGATGCAGTCTAAAAATCCTCTAAACAACGCGTTTCACCTAATCAGCATTAGAGGCTGCACAGAAAGTGTAAAAACTAAAAGCAATCCTTAACGACACTCGAACGTATAGATAGGATTTATGGTCCGATAAAAAGGTAGACATCGAAATCGAACAGCGAAGCAAATGGATTGCGTGTGCTACCGCCGTGTGAACGCGATTAAATGCAACAATGTTTAGCATTGTATATCGTATATCGGGTATAATGACGACGATAATGTTGACGTCGTTGATGGAAAAGATGATGATGATGACTATGACGATGACGTTGACACTGCAGATGGCGTTGATGATGATGATAAAGATGATAATGACAAACTTGATACGATGACGATGATGACGACGACGACGACGATGATGATGATGATGATGATATGGCGATGGCAATGATGATGATCATGATGATTACAACGACGAGAACGACGATGATGATAGTGGTGGTGATGATGGGAAACAATGGGGAAGGAGAGACAAGTATAAAAGTCGATTGTTTTTCAGTCGAAAGTGTTTCGGAGAACGATCGAGTTGACTGCATTCGAAGAGATGGAACCGAAACGAGATATGAGATGAAAGAGTACAAAACACTTGATCGGAAGAGCAAAAAAATAGCTGGATAGAGAAAAACAAAGATATAGAGGGACAGAGAGAGACATAGAGACAGTCAGAGAGAAGCACGAGCAGAAGAGACAGAGGAACGAGCCATCATAGACAGACAGAGACAGAGCTACCGAGAGAGAGAGAGAGAGAGACACACACACTGAGAGAGAGAGAGAGAGAGAGATAGAGAGAGATAGAGAGAGATAGAGAGAGATAGAGAGATAGACAGACATAGAGCGATAGAGAGAGGCAGAGAGATATATTACAGGTTCATATACATATACAGAAGGATAAAGAGAGATTAAGAGACAAAGATACAATGATACAAAGACAGCGAGAAGGATAGACACAGAGACAGAGACAGACCAAGACACAGAGATAGACAGAAACAAAAAGATTAAGAAACACAGAAAGAAAACAGAGATACAGAGGGAATGAGAGAGGGAGGGAGAGGGAGAAAGAGGGAGAGAGAAAGATACATAGACAAATATACCGCGATATGCAGACACAGAGAGAGACAGACAAACAAGCATACACATGTGATACATCACCCATACATACACACGTGCAATCGCACACACACACCCATCCATACAAACATATTTGTGGGGCGCGGTGGTGTAGTGGTGGCGTCGTTGCCTTGAAACCGAAAGGTTCGAGGTTCGAATCCACCTCGCCGCGTAAGGACCTTGGGCAAGTCCTTCACTCACAATAATATTGCTTAGCGCTTCGGCGTGAAATTCCGATGCAGTGTCCGCTCTGTATTCGGGAGCGCCTCTGAGTAGAGAGAGCTTGAAGGGGCGCTATAACAAGTGCACATACAAACAAACATAAACTACATACATAAATACATAAATACGCCGAGTATGCCATCCATCACTGATGTGTGTTGTTGCAGCTGCTGGTGAAGTATTCGTCATGGTCGGATGCCTTTTGTCTGTCGGTGCCAATTGTTCTTGGCACCACTGGACTTCGACGACAGACAATCAACACCTACTTATCGATGCTCGGCTATTGTCAGACTCCGAGAGGATCACCGGCGAATGGACGAAGGAACAGCAACGGACAGGTGGCACCCTCTGGTATGTCTGTCCGTCTGTCTGTCTGGCTGGCTGTCTGTCCGTCTGTCTGTCTGTCTGTCTGCCTGCCTGTCTGTCTCTCCATGTCGCCATAGTCGCAGTAATAATTTTTCTTCTTTATTGGAAGAATCCGTTTGACAGACCGCAACCTACGGCCGCAACCAGCTTTAGTGTACATAAATTTTATGCAATTGAAACAATTCACAAGAACGTAAATGACAGAAGACATAGATCTAACTATAAGCTTACTAATACAACACATACCTTGCAATACACTGCTCCAGAGCCTTCTATTACAGTAATAGAAGGCTCTGTACTGCTCTAATAGCAGCCCACAAAGCACGTCCGTCCAACGGGGGTGCGAACCAATTACCTCTCGCTCTCTTTGTTCTTTGTTAATTATTATTATTTGCTATTCATGTATTATTATTACTATACCACTGTACAGTTGCTGCTGTCATTTTGTTGATGATGCTGGTGTTGTTATCAGTTTTGCCATTATTATTTTTATTATTGTGCTCTGTCCTTATTATTATGTATAACAATAATACCATTAGTAATAAAGAAAAGTCGAAATATTGACAGTTATAAAAATCTAGAAATGCTAAAAAAATAAATAAATAAAAAGCAAGATCTGCTGTTATAGTCTACTAGAACATAATAGAATCTATTAAGATCTACTTGAATCTACTATACAAGAATCAACTAAAATCCAATATAATCTTGTGGAATCTACTAGAACATACATGCAGGATTCTACAATTATCTAACAGAATCCAATTAATCCAGTAGATTCTAACAGTCTACTATTCTATACAATATTGCAATAAAATCTAATCAAATCTACAAATCTTAAAATGGTATTCTAAATCTGCATGTTTCTTCCACTCACTAGCAACTCGTCCTGCGACTCGACAGAGTCTCACTGCTCCATGCATCACTGGAAACGTTCGTCACTCGAGCATCAGCAGCCTCCAGTCCGTCTCCAAACCCCGTCGCAACTCTCCCGTCTGCACGACGGCGTCGACGAGGCATCGAAGGGACACGGCGCTCACCCTCTCGTCCTCAAAGGACAACGGACTGGACGCCTCGCAGCTCAACGGCGCCGGGTCGAAGTCGGGCGCACGCTGCCGTCTATCGTCGCAGTTGAAGCCGAAGAGTAAATCGCTGGACAGCACGGACAAGGAGGGCGAGGAGGAGGAGCGGGAAGCGGAGGAGGGAGAGAGGGCGCGATATGGGAAGAGGGATGAGGATGATGACGTCTTCACAAAAACCGATGACGAAGTTAAAAGGACGGGTGTCAAATGAGATGGGACGAAAAGAGGCTAAGATTTTTTTTCGATGATGGATTATTTTTACTGGTGGGAATCCACTGTGGCCTTTGCGACGTTTGCGATAGTTTTTCGACGGATGAATTGAGACAGATGAAACAGGTTTCGGTGAAACGGTCTCTGATTGATGTTCGTTGTTCGGACCAATAGTTTCGTGTTTCGGTCGATTTCTGTTTTTCAAGCACTTCGCAAAAACTAGCGACGTCAAAGAACGTTTTGTCTTGAGAGGATTTTTCAGATCCGTGACGTTGACTTATGACTGTTGTTATTGTTTTTTAACAAAAGTCACATTATAATTTATTTGCTACAGTAGCTGATGAACTATTGCTATTACTTCTTATTATTGCTGCTGCCACTATTGCTACTATCACTAACACTACTACTGACACTGCTACTGCTACTGCCAGTGTGCCAATCGACACTGACACTGCCACTGCCATTGCTTCTGCTACTCCTAGTAGGCCTACTACAATAATTGTTTAATAAGCAACCCAGCTGTCAAACCGCAGTTGGCCACTACTACTGCCACTATTACTAGTACTACTACCGCCACTACCACTACTTTTGCGAACAAAGAATTTCAAAGAGCATTGAAGAGCACGGCAATGTAGTGCTACTGCAGCGCCACCTACTGAATTGAGTTTAGTTTATCATGACCTTCATGTAACGCATAGGATAAGTAAGTAGCGCCACCTAACGAAACGAACTGAATCTTGTTAGCCTTAAAAAAATTGACGACTTTCTCATGTTTCTGTAATAATTATCATCATCGTCATCATCATCACTGTGGTCATCAATATTGGTGTTGTTGTTGTTGTTATTGTTAGTATTAGTATTATTACTACAAAATTTATCAGCCCGAAAGTGGACCTGGCACCAATTACCATAATAATGGACCCTGACATCAATTTTTACTATAACAGTATCAAAGCACGTATTAGTAAATATAATATAATATGATCAACGAAAGAAGTGAAATGACTAAAGTAAACTTTCTCCACGATGCACTCGAACTGTAGTTTGCAACATAAGGATCCTGATGCTGGCATGTTGTTCGATAAAACACAGCCATTAATATTAGCCTACCTTTGACAGAAACCTGGTTTGATGTTGATTGATGGATCCAGATTTGACAAGGACCTATGACAACAGAGGCCGTTGCCCTCGAAAAATTTGTTTGGCATATTACAACACTTTTTGATGTTGATATAGACACTAACTCTAACACTATAGCCCTAATATATACCTGGATATATACCTATAGGTACAAATTTGTTAATGATTGGCTTGCGAATTGGACTTTCTGGTGAAATAGAAGCATTATTACTTCTGTTAGTGTCGCTGCTGCTACTATTGCTACTATCACTACAATTGCTACTGTTAAATTCTGGTAAGGGAGCATTTGTAAGGACAAAACAAAAGTAGTTAAGAGCAATATGCCTGAAAAAGAATTATAAATGAAGCACAGAAAGCTAAATTTACGAAGTCTATGGCATGGAATGGTCAGATGTTCAGTGTGCCCAAGGTGACCCATCTCTTGTCATTGATTTATAGAAAATAGATGTCGCTTTACAATTAATCTTTCCTTATGAGAAACTATTACATAAAACAGCCACGCGACCAAACAGCATTTTAGGATGACCACTGCATTGCTACAGACGGCTAGAGTCTTGGGCGTAATTGCAGTATCGGGGGACCGTGAATTTCGGTTAGGGTCAGGTTAGGCGTGGCGAGGGCTGACCAGGGTTAGTGTTAGAGTTAGTGTCGTTATTAGACAATATCCACAGATATTGCATAATGCTTCGGTCACCGATACTGCAATTACAACAGTGCCAAGAAACTTCAATGTGAAACCCATCCATATAAAAACCTTATAAAGAATCTCTGCTGTAAAAATATGGGTGTCTTGTCGTACTATGTCATAGGGTCGTGGTGCACTTCATGACTCTAGAATGAAGGAGATAACGAATTCTGTTGCATTATAATCTATTGTTAAGATCAGTTTATCTTATAATCTATTGTATTTAAACGACCTGAAACGTGTTCCATGTTCCAGTTGTTTTAATCAGATAGAGACATTTATTTTACGCGTGCACGTCATCAATGAAAATACTCCAGTAAATAAATAAATATTGATTCTCGATTTACTCATAATAATATGGTCCGGCTCTGACGGAGAAATCCCGATCCCCATTGTTTTGTAAGAAAACTGAAAAAAGACGCAATTGTTAACGGATAGTCATAACCAATTAACCATGGATTGAAGATTGTTCAAGAAACACAACATATATACATAATATTTATAATAGTTGAGCCAATAACTTTCGTTGCGAACATAAAGTGTTGCTATTTCTTCATTGCAAGTGTCTTTTCCTCCTACTTCTCTCTTCATTGCTCCTGCTCTGCCTGCTCCTTTCCTTCTCCTCCTCTTCTTTCTCCTTCTCGTCCTCCTCATTCTCACCATCTTCTTCCTCCTCCTCGTCCTCCTCATTCTCACCCTCTTCCGTCTCCTCCTCCTTGTCCTCTTTCTCCTTTTCCTCCTCCTCCTTTTTCTCCTCTTTCCCTCCTTGTCCTCCTCCTCCTTCTCTTCCGCCTCCTCCTCCCTGTCCTCTTCTTCCTCCCTTCTCCATGCTAATCAGAATATAATTATTCCTCATCATTCTTCTCCTCATCACTGACGTCTTTCGTCATAAAGCGATATGACGTGTCGAGCCAGGTCTTCCTGTCGCTCGTTACCTAGGTGACATATTTCACTGAACAATCAACCGCACGTCAGACGCCGAACTATAAATAGAACTGTGCTTGAAATAGGAATTACGTAATCAGTCCAAATTCAGCAACGAAATAAGAGGTTAAGAGTAGCGTTAGTAATGCAGTTGTTGCCGTTGGCTCAATTCTGTTTCCTAGTCCGCAGTCAGCGTAATCCTCCTAAAACATAAATCATAATAGAGTTTTAAGAGTATATTATAATGAAATAAAATCAACTACTCTGGGATATTTATGCTTATGATCATGAACTCGAATTAATTAAAATTAGGCCTAATATAGACAGTTCGGCATGTACATTGTAGGCCTAATTGTAGTTTGTAATAGAAATTTGTAGCTGCAATTTGTAACACGCAATTGTATTTGGCAGATGTATTTTTTTTACTGCAATTGTAAATTGCAACTGAAATTTTAAATTGTCATTTGCAATTGCAAGTTGTAATAACGACTGCAATCTAAGCTAATCATTTTCATTTGTAGGCCCGAATTATAATTTGTAATTTCAAATTATCAATATTGTAATTTGAAAGTGTAATTCATAATCGTATTTTAGCTGCAATTGTTATTTGTAACTTGCAATTGCAATTATGTGATTGCAACCTGCGACTGCAAGTTATAACTGTAGTCTACTTTGCAATTGTAACTTGCAATTGTAACTTGCAATTGCAATTTGCTATTGCAGCTGTAATTTTTCAATTGTAGTTTTGTGATTGTATGCAGTAAATGTATGCAGTAGGCTAATAATTTTGTGATTGCAAATTTACACAGAGCATGATCGTGAGAGACTTAGCAATGAATACACTGCCCTATGCTGGTTTTAAATCTGTCTTTGACCCAGTTTGCAAGTGGTGCACTTCATGACTCT
>OX457051.1:8797118-8834618 GCA_949752735.1 Lumbricus terrestris | reverse complement strand
CCTTCCGCTTTGAATGACCTTCCCTCTAACCTGCGTTCCAACCCTCGGAACACGTCTGGCTCTTTCTATAGATTGCTCAAGACTTTTCTTTTTGACCGGGCTTGGGTCGGGAGCGCCTCTGAGTAGACTCCTTGAAGGGGTGCTATATAAATTACATAGATAGATAGATCATAAAAAACTTACAGAAATACTTCGTGGAGAACGTTGAGCATACTGGACAGAATTTGTTGAAGAGGCTGAAAATAACGATCATTATTGACGTTGCGTGTCACATAATAATATAGGCCTGTTATATACATAGCAAGATATAATCATGATCAACTTATGAAATCGTTTTTACATTCACAAACAACCCGACCTCATTTACCCTCAGTGAAATAGTTTCACATCGGCCCCTCTTACAACAAAATGCACGGAGGGAAACAAGGACGTCAGAACACTGGGTCTAATGGAGCAATAAATAGGTTTTGGTACTTTGGAATATTCCCATAAGTGACGGAGACGTAAGGTATTTCAAATATTGTCAGCACTGTCTTCATTGTGACAATACGATTGGAATTGTAAGAACTCGAGTCATTGAGACTTGAGAGCACATTGTCATTTAGAAGGATAAGCTTCGATAAATGTAACGCAAACACTATGGGTTAATTCTTGACAAATTAGGATGAACATTGGAGTAAGGAAAGTTGGAGTAGGGAAAGGGGTAGCATGCAGAGTGGTCAGAAAGATGGAAGGATAGTTGAGATAAGGAAAGTTGCAAGGAAAGTTGAGGTACGGAACTTTAAGTGGTAAGGAAAGTGATAGAAATGAAAGTGGTGTGAAAAGTGGTATGGAAAGCTGAAGCAAGGAAAGAGGCAGGGGACGTTGAGGAAAGAAAAGTGGTAAGAAAAGTGGTATGGAAAGCTGAAGCACGGAAAGAGGTTCTGTATTGTATTGTATTGTATTTAAACATTTACAAAGCGCCTCTAGTAGGGTGAACCGTTCAGAGGCGCTCCCAGTGCGCAAGTTCCCGCGAGAATAAGCAGGTTTTTGAGAAGAGACAAAGCAGAGGAGAGACTGACAGAAAGAAGTGTAGAGCGAACAGAAGGAGAAAGATCATTTCAGAGAGAAGGACCAATTGAGACAAAAGATCGAGACTGAGCCATAGCAGTTCTAGACCGAGGAACCAATAGGTCAACTCTGTTGGATGAACGAAGTGGACGATGGGAGGAAGCTGAGTGAGGACGAAGTAAGGCATTAGTAGGTAGGGGATGTTGAGGAAAGAAAAGTGGCAAGAAAAGTGGTTTGGGAAGCTGAAGCAAGTAAAAAGGAAGGGTAGTCGTGAAAAGCAGTAAGAAAAGTGATAGAGAGAGAGAGTTGAAGTAAAGTTTTCCAGCAGAAAAGGCTGCTTTGTAAGCCGCTCTTGCAACGATATGGTTGTGTTACTGCACCATATAAATTGTCGTAATAATTATTATTATTATTATTATTAAAAGTTAATAGTCATAATGCAAACCTCAACAATGGCTGACGATGAACTACTCAATCGACCGTTGTTATACACATCGCAAAGGGCGTGATAGTCGATCATTCGAATGCTGTGAGAAATGAAAATGTTTTTCATCTTTGAAGAAATACACTTTTAACTGATGAAACCATAAGAAAACAGTCCGTCAGGAAATCAGTTTGTCATATCTTCAGAAGCTGGTTCGCTTTTGTGGGCACTGCTGAAATCTCGCGATTACAATATTATGTCAAGTGTCAAATTACGATAAATGACTGAAGCAGCTTCTAGCTTCGCCTTGGTTAGTTTAGTGGCCTAAGTGGTGGTGGTATTTGCAGTTTAACGTCACTGTGTGGTAACAAAGACCAGCAGCGACGCCCTCCTCCTTTATCCAGGCTTGGGACTGGCACTGGCAGAGTGCAACCAGTGGCGGAGTTCAGTGGCTTAGTACTAAGTAAGTAGGCTATAAACAAAGAATGATGAAGAATTGAATATTTTTGACGTAGTGGTTTCTTATGAATAGATTCATTTGCATTGCATCATGACGAGAAAAAAAGGCAGACTCGATTTCTTACCGTTGAAAGACCGCTCCGTGAAGACTTGGACCTCCTCCTTCATCGCTCTCCTCTGAAATCAGTTCGTTCATGATGGCTCCCATTCCCTCCAACTCTCCGAAGAACCGACCAACCTTCGACCAAACAGTTAATAGGGATGAGGACGCAGGATCTCACAGTTTATTACATTTACAGGAACTTTTAGATGGAAAGTCAAGATTAGTAGGTCTACAACGAAGGCCATGGACAGGATTTTATTTCTGGGCTGCTTGCTTGACCTTCAGCAAGTTGAAGAGCAACTGAATAAACTGACAAAGAATTTGGATGAGCGCCGTTAACTCATACAGCGTGTTCTAGACGGCTATTACATTACACACCCTAGACCCTTAATTTGCAAATGGTCCAATGGTATTGTAGCTATACAACCTGGCCTATACAACAAAATCGAATTTTACTCTAAGCGCATTATTTTATTCGTCTTCTGCCATTCATTGTGAAAAATTATCTGCAAAGTATCGTGCAGGCCTTAGTAATTTTTATAATCGAAACGATCACTGATACCATAAGCTTTATGTGCAGTATAGCAACACTATAAAAAAAATCACTGTATGAAGTAAATAGAAAGTGACAAGAGAGGATTATCTTACATCAGAGCTGGTCAGGTAAGATCAGAGCAATTTAGATTGAAGATCGGTATCTCTTCACACAGTGGCGTAGCCAGGAATTTATGATGTGGGGGGGGGGGCTTTTATGGCCTGGCCGGATACCCTTCCTGACACCAGTCCAACAGTATTACAGTAAATAAAAAGGGAATAAAGTAACAAAGGGAATAAAGTAAGAAAAACAATTGTTACTGCAGCAAATTGTTTTGTTTTCTCATTTAAGTGGATAAATAACCTTTAAATAAACTTTTTCTAAGCTAATTAGGGAGTTTAACCCCCGAAACCCCCTGGCCACACCACTGTCTTCATCAGCTTTCATACATGGTAGGCCCTACTCACTTCTTAATATTCCTAGGTCTATTTGAGGTCGTATAATATTATCATAGGCATGTTGTTGGCAAGACGCTGACCTCGCTTTCTTCTCTCGATAGCACGATGTAGCCATTCTCGTCCAGTAGATAACAGTTATAGTCCTGGAAAACATCATGTACTTAATTAATCACAGATACAAGATATTTATTTTAAACGAACGAAAACGTTGATTATTCGGTCAGTACACACAACCGTTCATCCACATTTCCACATCCATCCATATAATATGATCATTTTTAAAATTAAAGCTTCGTATTCGCTAAGTCTTAGGCATAATAATTATTATTATTATTTCAAAGATTAGACACCTTCGTGATTCTGAACACCCGTTATATCATTACGAAAATAAATCATTTTGATCCTCAAAATTAGATCACATGAAAATGATGTCAGCAACAGTAGGCTAAATGTCTTTTACCAAATTAAGTTGGGTACAGAGGACTCTAACATTTGAATACCTGAGCATTTTTTTTCTCGTGGATGTCATTTCCTCTTGTAAAATTCAACAGTCGTTGCCTCATTTTCATGTTATCTACTTTTAGAAAGTTCAAAATTGTTTGGACAATTATTGTGTTTTGGACGCTTTCTCATTTGAATTCTATTAGGCTACGCGTCAAAGCGATTGAGTGAAATGAAGCTTCAGTTTATTGACACTTTGCAAACTTAGTTTGTAAATTTTCTTGAGCGAGAGTGTACGCTACCACTTTAAGGAACACTTTCAGAAAATGCTCGCCATCTCACAACAACAACAATACTGAGCATGCTTTGTAAATTACAATATATTATATATGTTATATGTATATAATTATGATATTATGTATTGCATATGGATAACACAAGCATTATGTTTGACTGCTTAATTAATTAATTAATTAATTAATTTATTAACTGACTGAATGCATGAATGAATGAATCAATGAATGAATGCATGAATAAATGTATGAACGGAATGACAGAAAGACTACCCGACTAACTGACCGACTGATTGAATGATTATCCGATTTATTGACTGATTATATAAATTAATGCGTTAATGAATGAGAAATGAATTTAATGAATAATCAATAAATTAATGAAGGAATGACTGACTAACTGACTGACTGACCAACTGACTAACTGACTGACTGACTGACTGACTGACTGACTGACTGACTGACTGACTGACTGACTGATTCAGTCTGACTCAGTCTGTTATGACTGAGCGAGAAAATAATTGGCTGACTGACTTACAGAACTGGCACACCCATCCGCACAGTTGAGTTCCCTAGCAGGACAGTTGCTTCTGGTGCTGTTGAGAAAGAGTTCGTAGAACTTTGAGTATTTCATCCGTAGACCAAGAACAGCAAAGACCGCTTCATTGCCATCGGAATTAACCGACAGTGGAGTGCTGGCCGTCACTACACTGCTTGCGTTTCCGTATTTATCTTCAGAAGAAGAAACAGTTTATGTAATTAACACTAACCGTAGGCCTATAAAGATTTATATGCAGCGCATGTAATCGAGTTCACATAGCACAGGCATTTAGGACATAGGACTACACAATAGAAATGGACAAAGTTGAAAGCTTATTCAAGCTCATAATATTGTCTCTGTCCATAGGCCTATATATTTTATTCATAAATGCAAACGCATTAAAATTAAATTATATTTTCTGATGTTGTATGAATAAGCATGAGGCGCATGGTGTGTGAATAATCATACAGTGGCAAAGTATCAACGTTTTGGTGAGGACCCAATTCTTCAAAAGAAAGACCCAATCGTATTTGAGGCCCCAATAGAAAGGGTCTCAGATTTACCGATGTACCATTCGTTTGGTGACTATAAAAGTACACACACACACACAGATATATATATAGTATATATATATATAGAGAGAGAGATAGATAGAGAGAGAGAGAGAGAGAGATAGAGAGAGAGAGAGAGAGAGAGAGAGAGAGAGAGAGAGAGAGAGAGAGAGAGAGAGAGAGAGAGAGAGAGAGAGAGAGAGAGCAAGAGAGAGACGGACAGACAGAGAAACGAAAACATACAGAGACAGAGACGCGTAGTCTCTTGAAATAACCCGAGAGGGTTATGTCATGGATATGACGAGTTGGGCTCTTCCTTTACATGACCTTATCACGTGACCAGTCCCTTCTATAATTATGCAGAAAATCATGCGACGTGGAATTTGCATTTGCAACTGATCCATTAGAATAGGCAGGTTATTGGATCTTTTGGTGAAAAATAATAGAAATTCCACAGTTTAAAGATCACATAATTTTTCTGTGGTGTTGTTACTTTTGAGAGCTAACCTTCGTCTTTGAAAGGAATGTTGATTGTGAAGATTCCCTCTCCGTTGTCAACGGCTCGTGTGTAATACGCTTCCTCAGTGGCTGAGTTGTGTCTCAAAATGAAACTTCTGAAGATAAAATGCAACACAAAGCACTTGGACTTTGCACAATGCCATAATTATGTTACGAAACATTATGTTATGTTATTGTAGATCAGTGCTGTCATCCTACTAGTACCCTTTTGGTACCATGCAAAATAATCTTAAAGTCGAGGGTCGCCACAGCAAACGTAAAAGCAGCGGCTAAAAGTTATTGATAGTTATTAACTGTATTGAATTTTATAAGTGAATAATACCATGTAGCCTATACAGTACACTTGCCATGTTGACATGTTTTATAGTTCAGCCCCAGATAGAATAAAGTGGCGCTATCCCTGCCTTGCAGCACTTAGTGCGTTATTCATCTAAATTAATCACTCAGTCAGTTTTGTTGGATCGGGATTACTGCGTGGCTGAGCATCAATTCCACCATCCTGCTCTGATTAATTGAAGCCAAAGTCTTCAGTCTAAAGAACCGTCATGATAATCGTCGGTGGAGAAAGAGCCCCAAACATCGCCATCCTCGTCCTGAGGATTCTTAACGATTGTTTCCTTCCAGCCAGGATGAGCCATCAGGACTAGAAGGGAACCATCTTTCAAATGGAATGGTGTCAGCCACTAGTCTTACAGACTGATGAAACTCAGTAAACTTCACATCTCGGGAACTGACTTGAAGTGAAGGACGTTGAACGGTTTTTGAGGTCAGTTTAGCTCAGTAAGCTTACAGAACAGAAGTCCTATGGCAGATTGTCAATCTCATACGGAGACATAGCCTCAGCTTCCCCAGGGATTGAAAGAAGAGATTAGTTGTCCGATTGCATAAATGCCTTCCTGGAAGCTGTCTTAAACCCGGCGACCGCTAAAAAATCAATGGAAAACTGCTGTGGGGTGCGGTGGTGTAGTGGTGGCATCGGTGCCTTGGAAATGGAGGTTCCAGATTCGAATCCACCTCAAGCCGCTGCTCATAGGACCTTGACCAAGTCCTTCACTCGCAATTGCTCGGGCAGTTCGCGTGAAAATCGATGGAGTGTCCGCGCTGTAGCCTAGTCGGGAGAGCCTCTGAGTAGGTAGCTTGAAGAGGCGCGATAGAAATGGATAAATAAGTAAACAAAATAAATGTTCAAGTTGCCCACTGCTTTGTCCTTTACTTCAAAATTATTACCGTACACAAAGAGTCGAACATTTAGTGAACCCTGGCGGGCCACTTGAACAGTGCTGTAGTCCAACCTGACGTGGCATAACATAGTCGCCCACCATTAGAAAGGCAGACAACTTTAAAACTAATTGATACAATTAATATCTTAATTTGCACTTGAGACGAAGCAATGCAACGAAAAGAATTCGTTGAATGATGATTAGAACATACGGATCAGAAGCTGATGGATCGAAATAAAGATATCGAGTGAATCCAGACTTTGTTGCAAGAAAAATCATTTCGATGCCATTCCTTAGCAAGACAGAAAATCACAGCATATCAGATAAACCCGAATATTTGTGTCGTATGCTTAACATGCAGGATGATTATAATTTATGTACTGACAAGTTTACGTCTGTAATAGGAGTGGGACCTGGGTTCATTATTCTGCGTGTAAATAGAAAATCTTTAGAAAATTAGCGAATCAATGATCATCTCTCTCATGCACTTACAGTACAGTGTGTTATGTACGACGAACGTACTATGCTGCTGCATTATCAGAAAGAGAAAATTGAGGTCGTGGGTTGGGCATGTATTTTGCATGGACGAGGATCGAAGAGCTAAACAGATGATGCCCTGGAATGCTGGAAGTAGGAGGGCGAGAGGAAGACTACGAAAGAACTGGCAGGACAGTATCAAAGATGACTTGAGATGTCTGAAGATGTCATGGGAAGAGGCGGAAGAACTGGCGACGGACAGGAACAAGTGATTCGTTGCCGGATATGCTTACCTGGACGCGGAAAGGACTAAGTAACTAATGTTACTGCTAATAATTATGATTGTTACTTTGGCTTTATTATTATGGGTGCAAATTATAATAGAATGTTGCAAGAACAGATTGTACATTGTGATTGAACTCTGCAGTTAGAATGGCTTAGTCGAATCCAACGGAATGTAGACCTATCATGTCTTATTGTTCAATCTGTAAATTCATGCAGATATTTTGTGTGCTAATAAATTCAGTTGCAAAAAGTTCTTCGACAGAGAGTTGTCACTTCTATGCGCTGGGAGGTATCAGATGTAGTGGTAACTTTAACTTAGAATTAATTCACGCTTCTATATTCCCGATTGTGCAAGAGGATTTGCGTTCTAGATTGCCAATTAAAAAGATAGAGGATTCTACTCTAAGCCAGAGCAGAAATCTTGTTCGAGAAATAGACTAGCGATGTAATAATGATAACGAATTTGGTGATGATGATAATGGTATGGTGAGAGCAGCGCACCGACGACGACGACGATGATGATGATGACAAGGAAAATGATGAACTAGATGACGAAGAAGGTGATGATGAAGATGATGATGATGATGACGATGACAACGATGAAGAAGAAAGAAAAGGAGAAGAAAAAGAAGATGATGATGATGATGAAGATGATGATGATGATGATGATGATGATGATGATAATGACGAAGAGGATGACGATGATGATGATGATGATGATGATGATTATGATGATGATGATGATGATGATGATGATGATGATGATGATGATGATGATGATGATGATGATGATGATAATGACGAAGAGGATGACGAAGAAGAAGAAGAAGAAGAAGATGATGATGCATATGATGATGATTATGACATGTTTGAAGTATTATATGTAGCATAGTGAGATTACAATAAGTGTGTCTCTAGACCTGATTGATTTCGTTGTCATGTTATCCATTTCATCAAAGTCGTTCTTTCGCCAACTAACAGATGCGTCTCTCGTTGCCTCCGCATCGAACAGAAGGTTGCTGATGAGATCGACATCACCTGCAGTGGATGAAACAGCATCAAGGTAGCAGAACATGCCCACAGTGATGGTGGTGTATACAGTGCAATTTTTCTAAAAATTCATTTATTTGAATTTGTAGATGTAAGTATAAATTAAAAATTTATTGTGTATGTGCGCACGGGTATGTACAGGGGGCTCCAAAAAAGACCCCTACGGTTTTTGCCAATATCATGACAAAAAACAGTAATTTCGAAATGAAATTTTACGGGCTTATAGACAATGTATAGGTACACAGCATGGCCAGATTTTATCAAAATATTTCAAGCAGAACAAAAGTTATATCACTTTTAGTGAGGCAAAAAACCGTAGGGGGTCTTTTTATGGCCACCCTGTATATGTGTACATGTATATGGTCATGCATTTCTGTATGTATGGACGCATAGATGCATAGCGTAAGTGCATTATTTCTCGCACTTGCTATGCGCCCCTTCAAGCTCACTACTCAAAGACGCTCCCGACTACAGCGCGGACACTGGCTCCAAGGCCCCGAACCCACCACTACTGTAACCACCGCGCCAGTAGAAGAAAACTGTGCTCTCAGGGCAAAGGCATTACTAGTCAAAAAAGCAGAATACTTACTGAGATTGCAATCGTAAATAATAAATTGATATAGCGCCCCTTCGAGATAAACTCCTCGGAGGCGTTCCCGACAGGAAACACCAAACCTCAATTAAAGCTGAAAAGTGGCAAAGAAAGACAAAGAATTTCAGCGCAAAGAAGTCTGCTATATCTGTTAATATTTTACTGACTGCAGTCGGCTCCTATTAGATCTACGACAACCGAGATTGTTTTCGTAATGGAAAGAGCGGAGGTAGTAGCAATCAAGGCTTCACATAGTGAACCACATTGACGGCTATAATTATTATGGCTCTCTTCAGTTTTTGTTCTCTTTTCTTACATCGTTGTTTGTAGAACGTGTCATCGTCTTTCGCTCGCGTCAGATATCTCATCAACATCTCAACTGCGGGTTGCTTCGTCTCATTTGTCTCCATTGTACAGTAGTTCCTAAACAACAAGACTGCGATTCAACACCAGCATCATCGCAGTCCTCCTCCTCCTCCTCCTCATTATCATCAACAACATCAGCATCAGCATCATCAGCATCAACATCAACATCCTCGTTGTCGTCATCACGCTCTTCCATCGTGAGCAACATCGTAGGCGTCACCAGTCATTGCAATTCTTACAATCGTCATCATCGTCATTGTCCTATTTCATCACAGCATCATACCTGCTCATAACCGGTGATGTCAAATAATTCAAGTGGTGTGTTTAGTTTTACTATTACATTACTACAACGCTTCTTTTACGATGATGACGATGACGATAGTGATAATGGCGGCTGCTCTGGCCAATATATCCAGCACAAGATGGAGAAACTCAAGCAATGGCTTACCATGGAGCAAGCAGTGCTTCGCTTGTTGTAAAAGCCTGGAGATCTACAAAGCGTAACAGCGTTCAAAGATTAAACAATATTTCGTCCACATGGAATGTCTTCTCTGATAATAATAATTATAATTTATAATCTTTAATCTGATGTTGTTTCCCAATGCATCAATGAATCGTCAATTTTAAGCACAACTTGAGCGGACTTGCTTTTATAGCAACCCAGTTGAGAGAAGCACGATTGGGTGACGCCAGATAGGCGACCAGTGGATGTGAGGGTAGAGTCAGATGCAGCATATCAAGTATCACCAACATGATTGCAATGGATCACGTGTATCATACTGTGTATGCATTGGATATTCTCAGTCAGTATTGAAAAGTCATTCTTCGCAAGCTGTTGTCTAGACAAGTCCCAGACCAAATCAAGTGAGGCTTTTCTGCGCTTAGGAGGGTAATGGGCTGAAGAGGAGATGGATGGTTCAATGAATCGATTGAAAGGAGGGAACGAATGGATGAATGGGATGGTTTGAAGGGATGATGTATGGGTGAATTGATTGATTGAAGAATGGAAAGGATGGATGGATATTTGGCAGGAGTGATGCATCAATTGTTGATTCATTGATAGATTGATGAATAAATAAATGAATGAATGGATAGATGGATTAATGGATGGATAGATGGAAAGATTGATGGATGGATAGACGGATAGATGGATACATGGAAAGATGGATAGATCGATGGATGCATGGATGGATGGGTAGATGGATCGATGGATGGATAGATGAATGGATTGATGGATGGATATTTGGTAGGAGTGATTCATTGGTTGATTGATTGATTGATGGATAAATAAATGAATGAATGGATAGATGGATAGATGAATTGATGGATGGATAGAAGGATAGATAGATAGATGGATGGGTGGATGGATGGATAGATGAATAGATGGGTAGATGGATGGATGGATGGATGGATCGATGGATGGATGGATGGATGGATGGATGGATGGATGGATGGATGCATGGGCTTGCGCTAACCTGCAGTCTTCAGTGATCTTTTCCCATCAACTCGGAACAATCCACCGTCGACTGGCAAAGCTACAGCTAAACTAAACACAAACAGTTCAACAAAAGTTTTACAAAACGCGATCTGATCAAACGTAGCCTACAGCTGAACTAAATGAAATTGACGCAAAGCAGATTAATATATTATCGTCAACAGTTTAACAAAAAGAAAGATACTACCAAGAATCTTGGCTTCAGTAAGAAAGAAATTTGAAACTAGCAAGCACGGTTAAGTGCATCACTTTTTGGTTACTGGACTAGGACCTGTTTCGGACAACTCACTAGACACAGCGCTCGTGAATAAGCTGGTGCCCTGCGCTTGGATTTCAAATGGTGCCTTAGAAGTTTTGGAATATGAAAACAGTTACGATTAGGATTTGAGAAATCTTTAGTCAACATTTGACTCACAATTTTTTCCTTTACTTAAATAAAATCTGATTATTTTCAGTTTCTGTCAGTAGATTGATCAATAAAATTTCTTTTGAACACATCGTCAATCGATCAATCTATCAATAAATCGATCAATCGATCAATCCCTCCCTTCGTCCATCAGTCAGTCCGTCCGGCGACATCACAATCGATTCATCCATCTACTTTTTCACCGACCAACCCATCCATTCCTCCCTCCCTCCAACCGACTTTCGCTTGCTCTTCTATTTTTCTGTCTGTCCGTCATTCGTCAATACATCTGTCAATCCATCCATCCACCCGTCCGTCCGTCCGTGTGTCCGTGCGTCCGTCCATCCATCCACCCATCCATCCATATATCCACCTATCAACTCACCCACCCAGCCAACTCATCCATCCATCCATCCATCCACCCACCACCCCCACCCACCCACCCACCCACCCACCCACCTACCAACCCAGCCAACCCTTTCACCCATCCACATCCCACATACCAACCCAGCCAACCCATTCACCCATCCACCCAAAAATACCGCCACTCATCCGCCACTCAACCATCCATCCACCCAACGCTCCATTGATCCACCCATTCATCCATCTTTCCGTCCAAAAAACCTTCATCTAAAGCAAAGCCATGATGCGTTTAATAAATTCTCTCAGATGCGTTTAATAAATTATTCTCTCAGATGCGTTTGATTTGTCTGCGTTGCAACAGAAGCGGATGAAAGCCCATCGTTGATATTATTGGACCACAAAACCTGAAAGGCGTTTCGGCAATATCCGCGATGAAGTAGTCGTATTCACGGACGATTCCTCGTCTCTACAATGGGAAGAAAAAAAAGACTCAGATATCATAAACAGACTATAAACAGATCAATCCACCAATGAGTCGCAATAATATAACGAAATCAAAAGTCTCTGGTAAATGTCTGTTTGGACTGGTCCTGCTTTCACGTGAACAAATCAGTTGGTTACTTGTATGGGTTCATCAGGCGTCATTTTTCGCTGAAAAGAACCTAAACAGTGTTGTCAACATAGGTCCACATAAAATACGATGCAATAAAAAGCAATGTAATGTAGTGTAGTAGGCTACCACGCAAATGCAACGAAATACAACGTAATATAATGCAATACCAGGCAATACAATGTTACGCAATACTTTATAATACAATACAATGTAAACCATATACGGTTCAAAGCAATATAATGCAAAACAAAGCAAAAAATGCAATGCAGTGCGATTCAATACAATGCAATATAATGACTTACTTGACTTACTTGACTTACTTGACTTATGGCTTTGACCAGCGGTTCTCAACCTGTGGGTCGCGATCCCCACGGGGGTCGCCTGACGATTTGCCAGGGGTCGCCTGTGGCCTTCAGAAATTTCCAAAAGATGTACACATGTGGGTCTATAATATGTAGAAGTATTAGCAATTTCAGCGCCGCACTATAATAGCAACTGAAAGAAAATCTTAACTTATAGTTTTTGTTATGATTCATATATTTATTTGCTAGATTTCGGCCTCTAATTTATAATTTGCCATTTTTATTCTCAAATGTAAATTACACTTTTGCCATGCTTCTAAAAAATAAAACAATACCTGGTTTGCTCAAGCAGTATATGCTGTCAGCTAGTAAGGTCTATACATGGGCGAGACTTTGGGGGACAGGTCCTTCAAAATTTGTGGTGGGCCGAGCTGCTAATATCCTCCAAATGTTTCAGATATATTTCATTACAGAAATAATTATTTCATAAATATCATTATATATTTCTACAGAGTTACCTGCTGTCTACCCATGAGCAATGAGCAATCTGTTTAGATGCCAGTTGAAAATGCTGTCATTGCCATGTGTTAATTAAAAAATGTAACCAATGGGTGGGAATACTCTTAAACCACGACTATCAGCACTGAAATTTTGAGCAATTTCGTTAAAATGACAGCCAAATACAATACCATTGCAGTGTTGAAATTCAAAACAAATTTGACAATAATTACCCTCCACGAATGCCAACCCCTTCTTGGAACATTCACTAAGAATCCAAGTAAAGTTTATGAAATTTATAGCCTCCCATTATCCCATAACGAATCAGCCCAGTGAAATGAGTGATATGAAAAGAAGAACTACCGGTATTGACCAATTTTCATAGAAGCGTATTTTTTAATAGGCTAGGTGCAGCATGAATAGAGAACCGTAAGCGTTTTATTGTAATGACCTTTTGTCAGTCGAATAGATGAAACCCAACAAATAAACAGAAGCGCCATTTAGATGCTAAACATCCTAACTAGGCAGGAAAAGTTAACCAGTTAGCTTTTTGGCCTATTTTTTTTAGAACAACGCTTATAATGCCAATAAAGCACACTTGTGGGGCTCCAACAGCAAGACGTAACTTATGAAACTTTTGAAGTTCTGCTTCAAGCAACCGAATCGCAAGAATGAGGAAACCTCACAAAATTGCCAAATTTAACCATTTTTATAATTACGTAGTGAATGCATAACAATGTACAATGGTGACAAAATGCAGTGACGTGGGAAGTAACTTGATCAATTTTGTTGTTGGGGGTCGCCACAACTTTAGAATTGTTACGAAGGGGTCGCCGCACTAAAAAGGTTGAGAACCGCTGGCTTTGACGATGCTTTCGCACAGTGACAGCCACCCAGCTATGGAAAATCTCCACTTCTCTCTTTCTAGGGCTTTGTGTGTAGCCTCCTGTATGGACCAAACCATTTCCCGACAGTCCTCCCGTCAGGGCTGTTTTTAAATTTTTTTAGAACTGCACAACCCCTTCTTTCCTTTTCAATCCTCCATGGTAAATTACTTCCAATCGGAGGACAACGACCGTTCTTGCACATTTTGTGTAAGCTTACAAATGCACGTTAAAAAAGTCCTGCTAAGTATCATGTTGAACCGTCTCTTCTTTGGTCTTCCCTTTTTCCTTTTTCCACGCACATATCCATTGGCAGCTGTATTGGGTATCTCTCTGGTTACGTGGCCAAAGTATAGCGTAACCGCTTGCTCTGAATTTTGTGTAGTATAATCATGCTGAATATTCATATTGGCAAAAAGCCGCAGGGATTACTTTTTGACCCATCTGTTCTTTCATTTCTTTCTGTTTGCCTGTATTTTACAACCTAATGCAATAATCTAGTTGCGAATGATAATAGCATCATATAACCCAGCACAGAGAAAGAGATTTTGTTAGCTACATGTATAAACTGAGCTATACGCTATACAGTATTTAGAAATTTTAGACTACTATATAGCCTACATATACAAAATGCTCTGATACAAAAATGCATGCACACACGGGGAGTCTTGCAATCATAGATTTATGTAGCGCGTTTCTAAAAGAGAGAGAGAGAGAGAGAGAGAGAGAGAGAGAGACAGAGAGAGAGAGACAGAGAGAGACAGAGAGACAGAGACAGAGACAGAGACAGAGAGAGAGAGAGAGAGAGAGAGAGAGAGAGAGAGAGACAGAGACAGAGACAGAGACAGAGACAAAGACAAAGAGAGAGGAGAGACAGACAGACAGACAGACAGACAGAGACAGAAACAGAGAGTTTAATTAAAGAGGTGTGTCACGTAAGTAGTTGCATAGGCGCAGCAGGTCTTAGAACTTACTCTTTGATCGGAAGAAAAGATGGATTTCATTCTCAAGGTGTCGGTCAGTCGATCGACCATCTTGTTTCGCAGCTAAATTCAGAAACAAAGAAATGTCACAGAAAATTATATGGTACAAACATTTCCCTCTGCGCTCGGCCTATACATGTAGAGGCGACTGTGTGGTTTACATGCACTCACACCATCAGGCAGAATATGCCTTTTTCGATTGTGTCTCCTTCTTGAAATAGCCTCCGCCGTTGGCCTGCATGCGCTCCATTTTTGGGATTTGTCTGACTACTCTTTCGCCGTGCCTGGGTCGGGAGCGCCTCTCAATAGTTGTCTTGAAGGTGCGCTATATGAATTCCTGAGATAGATGACAGATAGATGGATTTTGGTCACTGCGTATACGAATGTGTAGTCCCGCACTCACAATGTCGTCCAGCGTCATCGAGGTTTTGTGGTATTGCCTAGGGTCGTGTACTTCTGAACAATGGAAGAACGAGGGCATAATAATAATTGTTATGAAATACAGTTGCATGCATGGACAAGATCCTCCTTCTCCACGATTTGAACTCCACAGCAGCAGCGTTGGGACCAGGATTTCAGTTTTGGGGGGCGTGGGCTGAGGCCTCCCGAAGGAAATTTTCCATTTTCATCCGCCAAAATTTCTGACGACCTTTTTTTAGTCGTCCGGTCGAAAATCGTGGAAATATTTCAGTTTTGCATGTAAAAAACCCGGAGGGCCTTTTTAGGGGGGGACTTAGCCTTTTATAAGGGGTTTAGCCCCTCTAGCCCCCCTAGCGCCGCCACTGCTCACCAGATGGAATTAGAATACTGATTATATCTACTTTTGGGCCGTTAGACGTCTTTCAAATAAAAGGCGAAAATTAATGGTACGCCAGGGCCATGTTGTGATAATAACTAATTGTGCCGAGATATCAGTTATAAGCTTACTATGTTATTTATGAGATGACCTATATTATGATTTAAGGTGGAATTTAATATCCTATGCTATGATAGAAGCTTTTATCGTATGTGATATTGAGAAAAGTATTACTTGCAACGCTATGATAGAACTTACTATGTTATAGTGAGATGGAGACTACAATGCTATGCAATGAAAGAAGTTCAATACAATGCTGCGTGTGTTGTGGGTTGTGGAGGAAGGAGAAGAACTTCGGATATAATAAATATTTTTCTGCCTGCTATCTATATACTTGGTTCATGTCATTTGTTTACTCATCTATCGTTCTATCCATCCATCTAATCCTGCTTTCAATTAGACCTATCTTGTTCTATTAAACAGCCAATAATAGTAATCTTAGTCGAGAGCTGACCAAAGTATGATATAAGAATTTTCAAGAAAGCTTATTATAATACATTAATTCAAAAGTCAATTACATTGTAGGAATCTTCGTATTAAAATGATCCTACCGTTGAGTTTATATCCATCAGTTCGAAATCGGCGATGTCAATTGCCAGCGACTTTTTCATGTGAGGATTTAGCTGAGGATAAAAAAATTAATAAGAAAATAGATTCCTTTCATGTAAGCGCATCATCAACGATGAAAACGCAATGCTGTCCAACTTTTAGATACTTAAAATCTGTGATTTGCTGGTTCTCTCCTATCATTTCTCCTCTTTCTTAGTTTCGTGCACTGGGTTCATATAATATTGTGATGGTACAGTCTCTCAATGGGTTCAGCTTGACTTTTTTTAGTCAATTGTATAAGCTTGGAATCTACATTACACAGCCAGTTGCCATCTTTTCTATGCGCACGAATAGGTCAGCGGAACTCTTGTCCCTCAAAGGTCTCTTTCGTATTGCATTATATTTTGATTTATGGATACCGTTTTTATGTTTGTGACAAAAGAAGCAATAGAATCTATGTTTATGGCTATGCACCGATACAATCGCATGTTAACATATTTATTTATCAGGAGCATTTATATAGCGCCACAAGCCCAACTACTCAGAAGCGCTCCTGACTCAACCCCGAAAATGTTTAGCAGTCTTAAGACTAGAATCGAACATGATGGAGTTACTCCTGGGGACTAGACGAAGAGCCACACGAAGCCCACAAGAAGGTTGCAGAAGGAAAGCTAGGAGCTGCCTGGTGGAAAGCTCAGCCTATAGGCCTACAGATGAATGAAGGTATAGACTAAAGTGGAGAAAAGGATCGGGTAAACTAACCCGACTCAAAAGCTTTGGATGAAATAAGACATATCCGTTGTTGGTGATGGCGAATGAATATCCGTGAACTCCCAGCTGAAGGTGTAAACAAAACAGACATTATAATATTTATTATTATCGAACCCGTGTCCTTTTGACCTGCATGGGCTGCAACTGTGCCACCATTCAACTCCCCCCACAGAAAGGAAAACGATTACAATAATTATTACATGAGACCAATTAATTTGCATGGCAGCCACGCAAGGCGTGCATCTGTCCCACTGCTCCATGCAACAGCGCCACCCAGGAATGGAAGGTTGAGGTGACTTTTGGAAGGGAGGTTAAAATCGATCCCGGATATCTATGCTGACCTTCGGATGTTTGTGCCAGAGTCGTATACAAATGCGGCTTGTTGCTATTGAATGACATTGCGTCATATCAAAGATCATCGAGGTTGTCCCCTCCTCCTTCTCCACGCTTTGGTCTGGCACTCTCAATTATACGAGCAGTGTCGGAGTTTCAGTGCTGCCATTCAACTGACCGTTTCTTTTTATAGGGAGAGATAGGCCTATACGAGAGAGCTCGGTCTATGGAATCTATGGATGCGCTTTTCCCCGTAGATTTTCCGGTGTAGCCGACCGGCTACCAGACAGACTGACTACCAGACTGGGTAGAAAATAGCTCTCCTATAATATATTCCGGTGGCGAAACCATTAGACGAGTCTCAGTCCACAAATAGAATCTTCTTCTCTTGGGTTCTTTCGTCCAATAGCTAGCCATCGCAGCGTATCTCGTCCGAACAAAACATGTGGTAGGAATGAACATTGAACAGAGGATGTTTACGGCCATGACATTCAGATGCATTCAGACTCAGTCGTCGTTAAACCTTGAAAGCCATTTGTGTTGGGACCATTAAATTCGCAAAATAAACAACCAAAACTCTCTAAGATGGACTAGGAAAAGGAAAAGCCTTCTAACATTCCTTCTAATGTTACACTACGGCAAAATAGTAGCTTTACCGTACTTAGGCTTGCACCCACTGCCTACGTTGGGGTTGAGGAAGACAATTTGCTAAATATTATTGATAAATTATTAGGGAAGACATTTTGGTCTACATGCAGGGTAATAATGATATCGATGATAATGATGATGATGATGATGATGATAATAATAATTAAGGTCATCCTGGACAAGTTTTTAGAAAGTAGTTTGTAGCCTATGCTGAAGTCCCTAAAAGATCCTAAATACCTCAGGGCATTAAAAAAAAATAATAATAATACAGCAAATTTTATGGCGCCGTAGCTCAGCCGAGGCCGAAAGAAAGGGCGCTGAACACGAGTTAAAAAGTTAATGGCAGCAATGATGGCCAAAGACGATTGAATTCGTTTTACCAAGTATGGCGGCGTAAGCTTCAAGAGTTCCGTCAACGGTACATCGGTTCCAACGACGCCGATTAGAGTTTGTTGATGAATCTGAAATATATCAAGAACATATTCTATGACAGCCAGATTGGTTGGCCTCGACAAGACCTACAATCTACTCTGAAGCTTACACCGTACTCGATTGGCATGCATGTACCCGAACATACAGAAGTTAGCTGCTGGAGCAGATGCTGGGTGGCTTCGTAATGTAATGCGAAATGTCAATCACGTCCTGAGGAACCTTTCCCACATCTAGCAAAAGCCACCTATAACTTACGACCTAGACTGCATCCTATTGTTCTACCATTTAAAGATGATAGAAATTTTATTCCGAGGGATCTCTTTGCCGCCAATTAATGACAGACATTATTATGTTCACAATATTTTTGCCGTTGTTAATTTTTAATGTGCTTTGACGTGTAACTGGGGGCGATATGTCACCTGGATTTGTCTCTTTTCCTGAATTAAAAGAAGATTAATATAGATGCAAATACTGTAGGCTCTATTTTGATATTACCCATCCTTCCAAAGCTCAATAGTGCGCACGACCATTGTCGGACCACACAGCAGACCTTAGACAGCGCATAGCATAAACATTTTGAGTGCAAATTGGTGTTGGCTTATTGCAGACTGTCTGTTTTGCTAGTTGTGAAGATTGTTAGTTAAGATAACTGTATGACTATATATTCTGTAGGCTAACCGGTTGCGGTATGTCAATCAAATTGTTTAATAAACGAAAAAACTCATTAGTGAACGTCTTGTTCAAGGGTCTCGTCTCAGGCGAGACTTAATCTCGCACTATACGTTTTACAAACTGACACAATAGGCTACCGTTACGTGACCCACTCAGCCACTCTATAGCTGGTTCCCAACTGGTCCTACAGTTGACCATTCGGCCAACTTATCATGTTATTCTTGAAATTAATATTTTCAGAGAATCTGTCGCATTCTTCTGTGGCTTCAAATGTTAAAAAAACCTATTAATTCCATTATTTATTTTAGTTTTTTAAATGAAATCATTTGGTTTTAGTCTTTGTTTTAGTTTCGTAAGAAAACAATCTGTTTAATTTTTCTGTCTTTTTACCGTCCCCGGGGAAGTAATTTTCTTTTACCCTTCGGTGATTCAACCGTTCCAAGGATATCATCACATCCATAATTTCCGAACACTGTTCCAGAGAAAAATGGATATTTTTCTCTGGAACAGTGTTCGGAAATTATTCCAGGAAACTGATTTGTTTTATTTTCTATTGTCTGAATTTTTATCAGACCACGAAAATCATTTTGTTTAGTTGTTGTATGCTGCTCTCGTTGTGTAGACAGCTGCATTATGAAGATGCTCTCAAGCTGCATGATGGATATTGATTATTATCATCAATGATTGACTCGTGTAAATAGCAGAGATCCGACTGGAATCCAGTTCTGTCTGCCGCCATCTAATGCATTATTTTTTGCTCTTGCAACGCAACTCAGCACGATTGAGAAGGATGATGATGATGATGATGATGATGATGATGATGATGATGATGATGATGATGGTTATGATGATGATGATGATGATGATGATGATGATGATGATGATGATGATGATGATGATGATGATAATGATAAATATGATGATGAGGATGATGATGATAGCTACGTGGACAATGACGACGATGATGGTGATGATTATGACGGTGGTAGTGATGAGCTGTGACGATAGAAACAATGAAAATTCAGTGATTGTTGACTATACATGCCTTTCCTGGTCTGGCGTCGAAGACAGGTTGCGCCACAGTCGTCATCAGTTGGAGTCCCTTGTATGGCAAGACATCATGAAAAGTAAATCATAATGATGGTCTATACTTCAAATAATCCGTGACAAGTTCGGTAAGCATTTTAGTCATCATTTTATCTAACGTCATTTAAGGTTTGCAAATGTTCTAACATAATTGGTTGAAGGTAAGCATGTGTGTAACATTGTGTACTGCAGGGTGGGCCATAAAAAGACCCCCAACGGTTTTTTGCCAATATCCTGGCCAGAAGTAAGAATTTTTAAATCGAATTTTACTGGCTTAAAGGGAATTTACATTTACACATGACGGCCAGATTTCACTAAAATATCTCAAACAGAACAAAAGTTATATCACTTTTGGTGAGACCACCCACTGTTTTTGACGATTCAAAAACATAACGCGAATTTGATAATTCGAAAGATGAGCCGAGCAGCCAAGCACAGAACACCAAGGGCAAGGTATGTATGTGTACATGTATACACTGTTGTACAGGGTCATGATAGTCCTATTGATTCCTTGTTGTTAGCTGTTTATCTATTGTACTTGTGTCGCGTTGTCAATGCTGTTACTTGCGTTCAATAAATGTATGGCTGTGGTTACGGCTATATAATGTGGCTGTATGTATGAATGTATGCATGTAGGCCTATGTGTATTTATGTAGGCCTACTACGCATGAATATAGGCTGATGCATTTGTATGCATATATTTATCTATTCATGTATCCATGTATTCCTATGTATATATATTTGTCCTAGATCTTCATGGATCATATATGTGGCTTTGCGTAGTCTATGTATGCATGTATTATATGTAAGCTTATGTCTGGATGTGTGCAGGAGTGTAGGTCCCGTATGCCCATACTAAGGCTCTGTATGTATGTACGCACAGATGCGCAGTATGTGCATAATGATGCATACTGCATAGGCTATGTAATTATTGGTTATGGCAATGGTCAATCGTCTTATATACTTGCAATGAGTCTTTTTCAGAATGTATTTACGATTTTTCTCAATAATAATATGCCGCTCCCAACCTAATCAGCGGCCAATCCTAGACAAACATTCATCTGAATAAATTTGCAAGATTGGCGTTCTCCGACTTCTCCGTCAGAACTGCATGAGAAGTGGAAACACAATGATGGCCATTTCCATGGAAAGCCAGCCACTCCTATTGAGGAAGAGACTGAGGTTGGTGAAGAAGAATTTCACGCAATCAATTCACTGAAAACTGAACTCCGTGTGGAGTCTATACGCGGTCGCTGAAGAAAAACATTTGTTGCACACAAACCAATGCGAATGAATTTTAAGGGATTGATCATTGAATATCTGCTGCAGAAGATCAGAATATAAGTGAGAAATTACGACAAAGTTTCGCATTTCCTTCTCATCGTTGACGTCATCATTTTCAATGAAGATCATTTTGCTGCAAATGAATTGAAGTGTGCAAAGACGAACATTGTCGTGTAACATGTCATGACTTCAGGCTTCAGAAGTAGGCCTTACAGTAGGTCCTACAATGTTCGTACCAAGGTTCTGTATGTATGTATGCATGCATGCACAGACGACAGTGGTCGTGCATATTGATGCATGTGTATTTGATGCACATGTAGGCTACAAGAACATGTAGCCTATTGTATAGGGTCTATCTGTAACAGTGGCCTAATAATATTAGGCTATGCACTTGTGTATTTGTGCGTGTAAGTGCGCTTGTGTGTGCCTAAATCTCAACACTCATAGACTATAGCAAGTTTTAAGGATCTCACAAAGTCGCATTGAACCGAAGACATTGCGTACAAAGAAGAAGAAGGACGTGACTGACCGGTTCCAATGCATCAACATAGACGTTACTCCAAACAGGATGAACAGCTCGACGAATCGCCATTGGACGACTGAGAACGTGTATGTAACTCTACGACGAAACAACAATGAAAGCCGTGCAGCTCACACTGTTAGTGGAATGGTCGTCTGTTGCTAGCTCGATATTAAACCAAATGAGTAGTCGCTTACATAATGCATTGCAACATTGGAACAAAATAAATTGGGTCGCGGTGGTGTAGTGGATATGTTCGTTGCCTTGCAGCCGAAGGGTTGCAGGCTCGAATCCATCTCAAACCGCGAAGTAGGGACCTTGGGCAAGTCCTTCACTCGCAATTGCTCATTGCTTCGGCGTGAAACTCCGATGCAGCGTCCGCTCTGTAGTCGGGAGCGCCTCTGAGTATGGAGCTTGAAAGGCGCTATAATAAGTGCACATACATACATACATACATATAAAACCGAAAGTAGGCTACTTCTCATGAAAGCTTAGGGTCAAAAACGGACAAATCACTAGCAAGACAAGAGCAATGTGAAACTGAGATAATACCGACCTGGACATTTTCGTGTGCGTCTGCAAGACTCGAAATACGTGAGAGGAAACCTGATCAAAGTGAAACAAACAACGTCTCATTAAAACAGCATTCGTAACGCTTGGTGCAACTGGGGTTGCCAAGAAGCCTTGAAGATGGCTAAATTTTTCGACTATAACGAGTAATTCCCGCCAATAAAGTGTGCTTGCTATAGGCCTATTATGTGAATTCTTGCTAACACACACATTCGTATCATAGACTTGCGCACATCCTAGGACCTACACACCATCTGTTTTGATATAAATGGGCCACACAAGCCATGACTTACGTAAGTTTTGCGACTTTAATATATATGACGCAGTTTAGGGTTCATCTAAAGTTGCCTGTATTGCTCACCTAAGCCTATATTATTTTATTATGACCTTACTTTAACTAATTCACCCATCCTACCTCACCAAACCTGGCCTCAAACTTATTCACTTGTACCTTATTCACCTTCACGTAGCCTTTTCAACTGAGTTTATACATCAACATAACCTTTATATTAGTTCACATAACCTTGCCTTATCTAATTAATTCAAGCAAACTTACCTCACATAACCACGCATCAGCGTTACCTGACTAATGCACAATAATTCTTACCTTATCTGACATTTTATCTTGTCATTATTAGTAGCTGTAATAATCATTAATTAGTCGTTTTATTCACCTTTGTTTCGACAAGCCATCCACATTACATTCTTCGAATCCCTGACCTCGCGCCCAATCAGATAGGTGAATATTCTCACCTGCAAAACATAGCACATCGCTAATCACATTCACACTAATCATCATCGCTAATCATATTCACACTAATCATCATCGCTAATCACATTCACACTAATCATCATCGCTAATCACATTCACACTAATCATCATCGCTAATCCCATTCACAGTAATCATCATCGCTAATCCCATTCACAGTAATCATCATCGCTAATCACATTCACACTAATCATCATCGCTAATCACATTCACACTAATCATCATCGCTAATCACATTCACACTAATCATCATCGCTAATCACATTCACACTAATCATCATCGCTAATCACATTCACACTAATCATCATCGCTAATCACATTCACAGTAATCATCATCGCTAATCCCATTCACAGTAATCATCATCGCTAATCACATTCACGCTAATCATCATCGCTAATCATATTCACACTAATCATCATCGCTAATCACATTCACACTAATCATCATCGCTAATCACATTCACACTAATCATCATCGCTAATCCCATTCACAGTAATCATCATCGCTAATCACATTCACACTAATCATCATCGCTAATCCCATTCACAGTAATCATCATCGCTAATCACATTCACGCTAATCATCATCGCTAATCCCATTCACAGTAATCATCATCGCTAATCACATTCACGCTAATCATCATCGCTAATCATATTCACACTAATCATCATCGCTAATCACATTCACACTAATCATCATCGCTAATCACATTCACACTAATCATCATCGCTAATCCCATTCACAGTAATCATCATCGCTAATCACATTCACGCTAATCATCATCGCTAATCCCATTCACAGTAATCATCATCGCTAATCACATTCACACTAATCATCATCGCTAATCCCATTCACAGTAATCATCATCGCTAATCACATTCACACTAATCATCATCGCTAATCCCATTCACAGTAATCATCATCGCTAATCACATTCACGCTAATCATCATCGCTAATCATATTCACACTAATCATCATCGCTAATCACATTCACACTAATCATCATCGCTAATCACATTCACACTAATCATCATCGCTAATCACATTCACACTAATCATCATCGCTAATCACATTCACAGTAATCATCATCGCTAATCACATTCACACTAATCATCATCGCTAATCACATTCACACTAATCATCATCGCTAATCACATTCACACTAATCATCATCGCTAATCACATTCACACTAATCATCATCGCTAATCACATTCACACTAATCATCATCGCTAATCACATTCACACTAATCATCATCGCTAATCACATTCACACTAATCATCATCGCTAATCCCATTCACAGTAATCATCATCGCTAATCACATTCACACTAATCATCATCGCTAATCACATTCACACTAATCATCATCGCTAATCACATTCACACTAATCATCATCGCTAATCACATTCACACTAATCATCATCGCTAATCACATTCACACTAATCATCATCGCTAATCACATTCACACTAATCATCATCGCTAATCACATTCACACTAATCATCATCGCTAATCACATTCACACTAATCATCATCGCTAATCACATTCACACTAATCATCATCGCTAATCCCATTCACAGTAATCATCATCGCTAATCACATTCACACTAATCATCATCGCTAATCACATTCACACTAATCATCATCGCTAATCACATTCACACTAATCATCATCGCTAATCCCATTCACAGTAATCATCATCGCTAATCACATTCACGCTAATCATCATCGCTAATCATATTCACACTAATCATCATCGCTAATCACATTCACACTAATCATCATCGCTAATCACATTCACACTAATCATCATCGCTAATCCCATTCACAGTAATCATCATCGCTAATCACATTCACGCTAATCATCATCGCTAATCCCATTCACAGTAATCATCATCGCTAATCACATTCACGCTAATCATCATCGCTAATCATATTCACACTAATCATCATCGCTAATCCCATTCACAGTAATCATCATCGCTAATCACATTCACGCTAATCATCATCGCTAATCATATTCACACTAATCATCATCGCTAATCACATTCACACTAATCATCATCGCTAATCACATTCACAGTAATCATCATCGCTAATCACATTCACGCTAATCATCATCGCTAATCACATTCACACTAATCATCGCTAATCACATTCACACTAATCATCATCGCTAATCACATTCACACTAATCATCATCGCTAATCACATTCACACTAATCATCATCGCTAATCCCATTCACAGTAATCATCATCGCTAATCACATTCACACTAATCATCATCGCTAATCACATTCACACTAATCATCGATAATCACATTCACACTAATCATCGATAATCACATTCACACTAATCATCGCTATTCACATTCACACTAATCATCGCTAATCACATTCACACTAATCATCATCGCTAATCACATTCACACTAATCATCGCTAATCACATTCACACTAATCATCGCTAATCACATTCACACTAATCATCATCGCTAATCACATTCACACTAATCATCATCGCTAATCACATTCACACTAATCATCATCGCTAATCACATTCACACTAATCATCATCGCTAATCATATTCACACTAATCATCATCGCTAATCCCATTCACAGTAATCATCATCGCTAATCATATTCACACTAATCATCATCGCTAATCACATTCACACTAATCATCATCGCTAATCACATTCACACTAATCATCATCGCTAATCACATTCACACTAATCATCATCGCTAATCACATTCACACTAATCATCATCGCTAATCACATTCACACTAATCATCATCGCTAATCACATTCACACTAATCATCATCGCTAATCACATTCACACTAATCATCGCTAATCACATTCACACTAATCATCATCGCTAATCACATTCACACTAATCATCATCGCTAATCACATTCACACTAATCATCATCGCTAATCACATTCACGCTAATCATCATCGCTAATCACATTCACACTAATCATCGATAATCACATTCACACTAATCATCATCGATAATCACATTCACACTAATCATCATCGCTAATCACATTCACACTGATCATCGCTAATCACATTCACACTAATCATCGATAATCACATTCACACTAATCATCATCGCTAATCACATTCACACTAATCATCGCTAATCACATTCACACTAATCATCGCTAATCACATTCACACTAATCATCATCGCTAATCACATTCACACTAATCATCATCGCTAATCACATTCACACTAATCATCATCGCTAATCACATTCACACTAATCATCATCGCTAATCACATTCACACTAATCATCATCGCTAATCACATTCACACTAATCATCGCTAATCACATTCACACTAATCATCGCTAATCACATTCACACTAATCATCATCGCTAATCACATTCACACTGATCATCGCTAATCACATTCACACTAATCATCGCTAATTAATCACATTCATACTAATCATCATCGCCAATTGTTACTACAAACAATTTTTTTTCTTTTTTAAGTGGATAAACAACCTTTTAAAAAGCTTTTCCTAAGCCAATGGCGGTGGGTTAACCCCCTAGCGGCCTAGCCCCTTGACTATGTCATTGTGAGAAGCTATCGACCTGTATGTCGGCTTAAGTGAATCAGCTCTCTGATTTCCATCAAACGGACTCGGAACTCCGCCGGTCATTCTCTGAATAGCTATCTGACATACCACAACGCTCGTGAATAAGTTGGTGTCCGGCGTTTTGCTGCGGAGTAGCGCTGGAGAAATTTGGAGTTCACCAGTACGAATGAAATATTCGTTGGATTTTTATTTTCTCCACTGAGTTGTTCGAACGCTGCCACAGCCACCTCTGCACTGTTGCTGTTGGAACCAATTTCAACTGAATGCATCTGCATGATTAGAATTTTTTTACACCGTCGATGCAGGAAACAAGAAGTCGTAAAACTCTACAGCATTGGTACATCGAAAGAGTTTTGCCAGAAGAATTTATGTTCTCATTGCGTTTTTCGAAGGATTTATAGCTGATTTAAATTTTATCCTAAACTTCAATTTGGCAAGGGAATAAACAGAGAGGCAAAGAGACTGATAAGCAGTCGGATTGGCAGACAAACAGACAGACACACAGACAGACACACAAACAGACACACAGACAGACAGACAGACAGACAGATAGGCAGACAGGCAGATAGACAGACAGACAAACCGAGAAGGGAGTTTGATGTACATAAGCCAATAGCCAGAATTGACCGTAGATTTAATCTTCTGTATACGCATACCAACCGTCCCTCCTCCCTTACGACGGCCAATCGAGAAAATGCGTCACATAAATATCATACGGGATTGCGAGTGCTCTCGCCGTGAACCGACCTCGAGCGACGGCCAGTTGTACTTCTGAAAGATATCTTCGTACGCATCACCCGCTCCGTCGGATACGATCATTATGACTTTATTGCACTGCGCCCCCTTCCTGCTTTCGTTGATCTGCACTAACGCAAAACACAAAACACAGCCAGCAGTCTCTACGGTCCTATCGTTTAAAGCAGTCTAAAGCACAGGCGTATTATTATAGAGATTGGAATTGCTATAGGAATTACATGCGAGTTTAGATATATGACCAGTGGAACGGTTGGTGCTCGTCCCTTGCGCCGATATATACTGTGATAATACTGGTTTGCAATCCGATTAGCAGAATCCTTTCCGTTCAAAGACAATGTGCGATAACAAAGACCAGTAACGTTGCTCTCCTCCTATATACTCACTTGGGACTGGCGCTGTGAGAGCAAGAACGGTGGTGGAGTTTTGCACCCGATTGTGGCTTTTCAAATAATTCAGTCTCGTGCTATGGTACGGCCTGTATACGCTGGGAATCAACTTTAAATAATGCGACACCCGCTCACTTGCTTACTTACTTATTTACTTACCTACATACCTACATACTCGCATTCTCACATGCTTACATTCTCACATACTTAAATACTTACATACTTACATACTTACATACTTACATACTTATATACTTACATACTTATATACTCACATACTTATATACTCGCATACTCACATACTTATATACTTACATACTTACATACTCACACACTTACATATTCACATATTTACATACTTAATACTTACATACTTAATTTGATGTCCTCAAAATAACACTGTTGTCTTTTCGAGAGTCAACCACCTCGATTCAAGCAGTGTGACATTTGCAATCCATTCTTTCCACCCTGAACGAGTTCAACATTTTTACTGTCTTCCGTAATACACGCATAATTATTTTTCATGATAAATCCGAAAGTCGCTTTATAAATGAAGATGGGCTTAATGAATATGCAAATCATGCCGTCCGTTGCAAATGACAATCTATTGGCATGGTCAGATCATGTGGAGCTAGGGTTGCCAACTTTCGATTATGAAATTTCTGGACGCAGAACGATTTGTGGAAATTGTAGCGATTAGTATCCGGCCACTTTGGCCGAGCACCTTATATATGTATAAATGTATATATATAATATATATATATTATACATAGGCTATCCCGTCTATAGAGGCTCCAGCGGCAGAGGGGCCTACAAGAGTGAAACTCAGTAAATTATCATCCTTGTATGTAGGCCTACCACACAAAATATGTCACATTTAGAATTTAGGCCTATACTTAGAAAATGTGAAAATATGCAAGGTACAAGATCTGTATCACAGTATCCTTGTATGGATACCATGAAAGTTATAGTGGAATGCGCACAGAAAGTACAAGAGGAATATGGTTTCATCGACTAGTTGGCCTATAACAAGATTCAAATATCAATAATTCTCAAACGTGAAGTACATTAAAGTCTCCTATTTTTCTTTCAAATCTATACTTCTGTTCACTTTGCTTGCAATGCATTGAGCAGAAATTTCTGCTCCGAAACATAATGTAAGAAATCTCCACAAGATTGATTGACATGCATTGACTTTCACACACAGTTCGGCTTTTACCAGTTCAAACCTCATCAGGTTTCATTCATCAGTCCACATATTTTTTTTTCAATGAGAAAATACCTTCAACATGTGCATTAGGCCTACTAATTGGAATTTCTCAAATTATATCCAACCAGTTTCTTGAAATTTGGAGCATCGCATTTAAAAAGGAATTCTACCCAAAATTTATCGACTTTTGGCCTTGTCTTCAGTTTTTGAAGAACTTTTCTTAACAGTGGCGTAGCCAGGAATTTTTCATGGGGGTCAGTTTTTTGCCTGGCCGAATACCCTTTCTGCGACCAACCCAACAGTATTACAGTAAATAAAAAGGAATAAAGTAACAATATTAAAGGGAATAAAGTAAGAAAAACAATTGTTACTACAAGCATTTGGTTTTTCTTATTTAAGTGGATAAAATAACCTAAAAAAACCTTTTTCCCTAGGCCAATGAGGGGTTTAATCCCCGAAACCCCCACTGTACGTGTCTTAAGATGCAATGTTCCTTGTACAATGTACAAGTCATCTCCCAAAACTGTAATTCCACGTGTGCCAATTAATGTGTTCTATCAAACTGTTGAACGAAAAATATCATCAAGACTCACTATTTTGATTTTTTCTGGAACATCATTTTCAAAATTGAACCACTGTTTCAAGTAGGCTAATATATAGGGCCTATTATAGGCCTACTCGTGTCTGGACATTGAGTGCATTTGACATTTGATTTCTTCTGGAACATCATTTTCAAAATTGAACCACTGTTTCAAGTAGGCTAATATATAGGCCTACTCGTGTCTGGACATTGAGTGCATTTGACATTTGATTTCTTCTGGAACATCATTTTCAAAATTGAACCACTGTTTCAAGTAGGCTAATAGGCCTATAGCCTACTGTGTCTAGACATTGAGTGCATCTTTCTTGAAACAATTTGTAAATCTCAGACTATTACAAAAATTTTATATTAATAGATTATTATATTTCAGGAAAGTTGTTGTCTTTGTTGAATGGTGCAACTTTTTAATTTTTCCGTACTCATAGTATTATTTCTGGACATTGCATTGTCCAGAATGACCTTCCTATGTTTTCTGTACGCGGGATGCTATTTCTGGACGATCCAGAAAAAATCTGGACGGTTGGCAACCCTATGTGGAGCACTCATGAGTCATGACCGAAGATAACTGCTTGAAGTATACTAACCGCTCTCAGTAATTCAAATCCTGCCGTCAGCGCTAAGTCAAGTTTAGCGATGTTCAGAGCTTTCACAGAAGAGAGGGCATCCTTCAAGCGCTGCAACAAACAGATGATGTGTGTATGATATAAGGTCAAATGACAGAGAATGGGAAAGACTGAGCAATATAAAGACACAGGCCTACTGATAAAACCAGACGTCCGGAAAAAGAAAGAAAAAAGACAGAAAAGCGACAGTAAGACAGAAAAAACAGTCAGTGAGAAAGAGAAAAACACGGACAGAGAAAGAAAAAAAGACATAGCCTACATACTGAAAGAGAAAAAGAAAAAGACAGAAATACTGAAAGAGAAAGAGAAAAAGCCAATAAGGGAGAAAAGAACAGACATATTGAAAGAGAAAGAGAAAAAGAAAGACTTACTGACAGTAAGAGAGAGAAATAGAGACATAATGATAGGAGATTAGGAGAGACAGAAGACCAACATATAGACAGACAGATAAAGAGAAAAAGACAGACGTAATGTCAGTCAGAGAGACAGACCAACATCTAGAAAGACAGAACAGACAGACAGGCAGACATAAGCATATCAAAATATAGATAGACAGAGACACAGAGATGGGCTCACAGACAAAGACGCGAAGTCAGACAGACTGTCGGAAATAGATCCCAAGAGAAGCAGGCGAACCCAGAGAGACTTGGACAAACAGACAGACAGACAGACAGACAGACAGACAGACAGACAGACAGGCACACAGAACCGGAGTCCTACCTAAGCTGGTTACCGTATGACCAACGTATAGGATATCCAGCGCCATAATTTATATAGCCATATCACACAGCATCGCACATCGCACACTGCACACCTTTGCGTAGCGCCAGTCTGTCTGTCTGCATGTGCATCAGTCGAATCCCTCACGCAACTTCCCTCATACAACTCATTGCACGGAGGACTATCCACCCATACACCGAAGGGTTACTATAGTTACCAAATGAGACAGGAACTTTAGCTTCAATATATATATACAATCATCATAAAATTATAATAGTGTGCAGTTGCAATTTAGCGGAGCAGTTGTTATATGTTGGTTTTATTCAGGAATGGATTGCAAACTATGTTTACCATTAAATCTATTATTCATCAATGTAGTATTAAGGCATACATGTATTTAGATATTTAGAGACTAGGGAATATGATACTGACTTTTTTGTTGGCCTCCGTTGCCTGCACCATAGTTGCATTGAAACAAGTATCCAGATACTCGGCAGTTTCTGAATACTGGCAACGAAAAACAGAGTAACAATAATTGATACAGTAATAGTGATAACGGCAGCAGATAATGATAGTAGCAAAGGAAGAAGTTGCTTCAGGTTAAATCGTAATCGTAATCGTAATCTCGAAACTTCTACAGCGCCCACAAAAGCCAAGTCGCGGGAACCAGCTTATTCACAGGCGCTCAATCAAAACAAAATCGATAGGCAGCGGGTCAAGTCCGGAGAGTCAGGCAGGCAGATAGATGGACGGCTAAGGTGGGTGATGTTTAGAATTGAAATGACGAGGGATGTGATGAGAAGAGGAGGAATCAGGATAGGATTTGTGAAAGAGCAATGTTTTCAGTTTTGAGTGAAAGACCTGTGGGGAGATAGCGAGAGGTGGAGTTGTGGTGAGTTCGTATGATGGGTCGGAAGTTTGCCGAAGTGCTGGCGGAAGTTTGTTCCAGAGAGGTGGAACGGCAATGGCTATGGAGCGGTTTGCAAATTTCAGTGATGAAGTGATGGGAGGGCGAAGCAGTGTAATGGAGGATGAGGAGCGTGTTGAACGAGGTGGCTGGATGGTGAACAACTGACGAAGGTAGAACGGCTGGGATGATTGAAGTGTATTGTAAGTGAGTGAGAGGACTTTGTATTCGATGCGTTCAGGTATTTTGAGCCAGTGAAGTGATTTCAGGACAGGAGTGATGTGGTGACGTTTGGGGGTTTTCGTCACTGCACGGGCGAGGGCATTCTGGATAGCTTGGAGGCGGTTAATTTGGGTTATATCAATGTTTAGGAAGAGAGAGTTGCAGTAATCAAGTTTCGCATGAACTATGGATGTGGCTATTGTGGATGCAGTTTTAAAGTCGAGCATAGGTCGGATTCTGCGGAGATCTCGTATGTGCATGAAACAAGTGCGGGAAAGTTGGGTTATGTGGTCGGAGAAGCTAAGATGCTGGTCAAAGATTACACCTAGGTTTCGGACAGGAGAATTTGCGGAGAAAGTGTGGTTGGAAGAAGAGTCATTGTTGAAGGAAATAGAGGGATCAGGAATTTTCTTGAGTTGTTCTCTGAGGCCAATTAGTATAAATTCTGTCTTGGCGGGGTTAAGGCAGAGGAGATTTGAGGTCATCCAAGAGGTGATTTGGGTGACCACGGAGAGAAGAATATCTATGGAGTCAGAGAAGCAGTAGAAGGTTAAATAGCAATAATAGAGTGCAATAACATGACAATAATGAGCAATAAGCTTAAGTGATGATTACAATAGAAACAATAACATAAATGGCAGTGGTAGCACCAGTATTAGTATTTGTAGAAGTAGCATTCAGAAAGCAGAAATGGAAGTAATAGTGGACTTGAGGCTTTTGAAATGATGCTAAAGAGAAGAATGGCCAAGATTAGTTGGATGGACTACAAAACTAATGAATAGAGTCAATAGACGCTACAACTGGTACAAGAAGAAAGATCGCTGATTGATACAATACGGAAGAGGCAGATGAACTCTCTTGGTCACATGTTGAGAAGTGACTCGCTTTTGAAGACAGTTCTCGAGGGAAGAATGGAGGGAAAGAAACCACCAGGAAGACCTCGAAAGATGATGTTGGACTGGATGATGGACAGAGAAAAGATATACGAGGATATAAATAAATCAAGGAAAAAGCACAGAATGGACAAGAATGGTGTCGTTGGAATCTTGGACGATCTGCCTAAGGCAGAACACTAAAGAAGAAGAAGAAGTAGTAGTAGTAGTAGTAGTAGTAGTAGTAGTAGTAGTAGTAGTAGTAGTAGTAGTAATAGTAGTAGTAGTAGTAGTAGTAGTAGTAGTAGTAGTAGTAGTAGTAGTAGTAGTAGTAGTAGTAGTAGTAGTAGTAGTAGTGGTAGTAGTGGTAGTAGTATTAGTAGTATTAGTAGTCGTAGTAGTAGCAGTAGTATTAGTATTAGTATTAGTAGTAGCAGTATAATTAGAAGTAGTAGTAGTAGTAGTACCAGCAGCAGTAGTTGTTATAGCAGTAACAGTACAGCAGTAGTTGCAGTAGCAGCAGTAGTAATAACAGTAATAATTATAGCATAGTTCCTATGGAGTTCCATTCGCTACACTATTACAATACAGTATAATGCTCATATGTGTGTATTTGAATGCGTATCTTTAAACGTCAGTTGCAGCATCAAATTCATCAACAACTTCTCCACGCAATGGATCCTGCTGTGATGTCCAGCTGCGTTTTGACATTTGCAATTCTGTCCGCATGCTGAACAGACCGTCGGCGCCAGGATGCAATGAGGCATCATAACCTCCTCCCCATCCCCATCCTCCTCATCTTATGATGGATTCAACACATTCTGCGGATTGTCATACCGTGATGACATTAACGTAGTCGTCGTAGCCAAGTGTGTCCAATATCTTGACGACCGTTGCCTGGGCAACGACGCTGCGCAGACCTTTCATGCTGCCACTCGAGTCGAGAAGTATGACGACATCTTTGGGATAAGCAGCCGCTTCAATGTACCTGAAACCAAAACACTCTCAAATAAACATCGAATTTTGCTGCAGTGATCGCCATGGTAATTGTCAACTAGGCACATGTTCACTAACCATCATCTTTGTAAATGTCTAAATGTCTTAAGCGTTGCTCTTAAGTGGGGGCACCAGTTAATTCATGAGCTCTCAGCTCTGAGACGTGTGACGTTGGCTGTTCAGAGATCACAGAGGCATTGTCATGACATTGTATTCATTGTTATTCAATGCTTATTCACTCAAAAAAGCATTACATGAATTTGGTATGAGAATTATTGTAGAAAAATAACAGAGAGGTCAGACTAGGAACCACTTGGAGTTGACTTTGAAAATCCCTTGTCTTCCTCTTCCTCCTCATTTTCAGCTTCATTCTTTCACAATCATAGACACAATCGATATATCCTCTTTTTTCTTCTTCTTTCTCTCCTCCTCCTCCTCCTCGTCATCATCGTCATCATCATCATCGTCATCGTCATCGTCGTAGTCGATGTCGTCGTCATCGTCATCATCATCATGCACCTTTTCTTCATCTTTATCATCATCATCACCATCATGATCTTACCCCCCCCCCATCATATTCATCAGCCTCCTATTCATCATAGACATAACCTCATCACTCACCAGCCACGTGACCTGCAGTCGAATACGTCCAGCTTCTGTTCGCTGTTGTAATTCTCCGTCTGCCAAGGCGCACCTGCCACACACGGACACACACAGACAGACACACAAACATACACAGACACACAGACATACAGACAGACAGACAGACGAATGAAAGCAATGGCAGTATAGAGAGTCTCGCGTGACGACGACAGGAGGAGAAGAGGAAACGATGTTGAAGCATGGCAAGATTAATTCCAACAGAAATGGGACTCAATCAGGACACGACCGATCCTATGGGATCCACGATGATCCATGAAGAGAGAAGATAGACAGCCATCTGTCTGTCTCCTTGCCTCTCCATCTGTCTATCTATCTGTCTCTGTCTCTGTATCTCTGTCTCTATGTGTCTCTTTGTGTCTATCTGTGTCCTTGTCCGTGTCGGTCTCTGTCTGTCTCTCTTTCTCTGTCTGCTTGACTCGCTATTTCTCTGTCTCTCTGTGTCTGTCTCTGAATATTACTTTGTCTGCTTCTGTGGCTGATGCTGTCTCTTTGTCTCTCCCTCTGTCTTTGTCCCAGGTGTCCCTGTCCTTGTATCTCAATCTCTCTTTCTTTCTCTGTATCTCTCTGTATCTCTCTTTCTCTCTTTGTGTCTCTCCGTGTCTTTTTCTGTGTGTCTCTCTCTGTCTGCAGTGTCAATCTCTGTCTGTCTAACTTCCTATGTCTGTCTGACTTTATCTACCCTCGCTCCTCGCTCTATCTGTCTCCCTGTCTCTGTCTCTCTGTCTCTGAATATCTGTTTGTCTAGCTGTCTCTGTGGCTGATGGCGATGATGATGACGACGATTGTGTTGCCGCGGATGTGGAAAGAAACCAGAAATAATTTTCTCAATCGATCATCTTTTGCTTTCTTCAAAAAAAGCAACGAGGTCAACAAGAATCTACTTCGTCTGACAAAACGATAGACACGCAGACAGATAGACAAACAGAGACCACGAGGCAGACAAACATACAGGCAGGTAGATGGACACAGATGCAGACACATTTAGATGGATGGATGGATAGACGGATAGATGGATAAAAGGGTAGATGGATAGATAGATGGATATATGGATGGATAGATGGATAGATGGATAGATGGGTGGATTGATGGCTAGATGGATGGATAGATGGATAGATGGATAGATGGTTGGATGGATGGATGGATAGAGGGACGGATGTACGGACGAACGGCCAGACAGACAGACAGAAAGACAGACAGACAAAGAAAGACAGACAAAGAGAATAAAGCATACAGAGTCAGGTTTGCAGTTGTGAGTATTTGTTGCGCCATATGAGATTCAAGCAATTCGCAACATATCAGCACATACAATGCATGCTTGCTTACTTACATTGTACAATGTATTGCTGACGAGTGTCACGTACCTGGGAAGCTTCGGAGGAAGCCAGTGGTGCTGCAGAAATATTGCCAAGTGAGCGTCGAATCGTTGCCATGGTTACTGACGAACGTGTCATCGAGGACTTTCGACCAAGCGATGCCGTTGAGAATGACGATGGCTGCAAAGAAAGTATATATGACGAAGTCTTTTATTAGCAATACTTCATCTTTCATGTTGAAAAGAAATCCACTCATCAAAGAAATCGTTCGCTAAGTGGAATATCGTTTGATTCTTATAGAACTTTAATAATTCTCGTGTTACTTCGCACGCGAAATGTGTTGGTCTCTCTTTGTGGCTGGTCCAAAACGAGAGAAATTTTCTGCAAATTCTGTGAATTCTTTCACCGTAAATAAGCTAGAGCTCTACGCTTGGCTTGCGAGCGGCGCTTTATAGGTATGGACATAAACGATCACGAATTGTATTAGGTCTTCTAGGCTATTATAGCCCCACTTCCTCGTTCATCCCACATCTATGCTTTTATGTTTGACCACCTTCATTGGCTTCCACTTATTGCTCGGACTGAACTCAAGGTTTTGACATTAATTTACTGGTCGATCTTCCAATCATCTACATGTATGTGACCTCATTTATCTGCCGACCTCGGCCACTTCACCTCACCCGCTCTTCTTTTTGGACTGGTACGGTATCCACGTCACGCGAGCTATGACCACCATGGATAAAACGCCATAGCCTTTGCTGCGGTCATTGGCCTTGCACCGTGGAATCAGCTTCCTCCTTCAACGCTTTCCTTCCTATTATCGGCTTCCCCATCAGTTCGCTCTGCCATCCTTTCTGGTAGTGCATCCTCGTCTCTCTCTCGTCTAAAAACTTGCCCTTTTTCTTGGGGTTGAAAGGCTCTTGCTGCGAGAAGCGCTTTATAAATGGTCAGATAAGATAAGATAAGATATTAACTGGTTGGCAAGTGTCTCTTTTTGCTCTCTCCGGATCTTTTTTTATCTCTTGGTTTCACCTCTGATTGGTGTTCGCTGCGATAGGCGCTACATAAATGTATAGATTGAGTATGGGATCTCCACTGCAGTCTGGCGCTGCATGCCTGGCCTTGCTCCTGTCTACCTTTGTGAGCTCTGGTAGCCCTACTCTTAGCACTCGCCATTTCCGCTCCCTTCGTTCGACTGAACAA